>JAXQQM020083225.1:0-20556 GCA_034641835.2 Pinus albicaulis | reverse complement strand
TCAAGCTGGGAAATAACTCCCTAGAGGTTTGTTGGGTCAAAACCACCACAGATTAGAGCATGCTATTCAAGAAGGACTCACACAACCACACTTGTACGCTAAAAACTATATAACATCGATAGTAGAACTCACTCGTAATCCTACGTTTGATGTAGATCCCGTGGGGTCCAAACCCCCAACAACCCTTCTTCCTCTTCAACCTAGAAATCAAGAAAGAACGTGCACGGAAATCTAGTTGTACAACATATATTTCTCCTAAATGTCAGTGTAATCCATGTGAAACATCATATAAACAATAATAAATGCTTAATTAATAATATTTTCACATATGCAAGCAGATATTAACACGTGAATTCAGGAACAAGATGGTTCTTCTTCATTACGAACAACATGTACAATGATAGTAAGGTGGAGAGATCACCTGAATCCTTCCATGATCTTCGAACAGACCATCGTCTGGATCCGTCCCGCCCTTGCCTTGCTAAGATACTTTCAAGACTTGTGCACACGAGATGACATATAAACTGATGAACATCTCCAGGAAACAAGGGTTTCCTGTAAAAATCTAGGAAGTGCAAGAGGCACGGGAAATCAGACTTGAATTGGGGCTCCAACAGAGTATAATATCTATAATTTCTCTCTCTCCCTTAGGCCATGCACATGAGGGGCTTTTATACTCCCTCAAAGTAGTTTCAATCAGTTGGAAACATTTGGCCACGGGCTGGGGTGGTTGAATTACTGGAATAACCATCAACCCAGCCTCGAAAATAGGGAATTTTATATATTTTTTAATGATTTTAATGGCATACGCGGAAAAGTATATATGGACTCGCGTATACACGCGGAAAAGTCTGGGCATACCCGCGTATGGGATTTGAAACACTGTTTTTTATGAACTTTTATCCAAGTCTATGGGAATGGGTGCCCAAGGCCAAAAAGACAATCATGAATCACATGAGGGTGAAAAATGATGCTATAACAGATGCCCCCTAATATATGAGGTCAGAAGGGGTACATGATGGCCGAAATGTATTATGCACATAGAAAGAACTTCGCGAGGACAAGAGAGGACTTCACCAGATTTCAGCCTGCCAAAAACCAATGAAAGAAAACAGAGAGTCAACTCATGTCTGAGGTGGGCATACCCATGCTCAGTCAAAAATAAATCCATATAGAAAATACAGAATAGATCCAGAATGTATACAAGTATAGCTGAACTGAAAGTACATAATGAATCATCTGAGCACGGCCCGGAAGTACATGTCGGAATTAATGTCCAAGTATAACATATAGAAAACTAATCAATGATGCTAAAAATAGATGTCTGATCACAAAAGTAACTAAATCTCCAAGTACCAAATCATAAGGGGTGGAACACATGGTACAATCACGCAACTCGGGAGCCAACATATAGGATGCTGTTGTACTAAACTGCAACATATAAGGGTGAACGGCATCACTAGCAGAAATTGAATGGACTGTCAAAAGTGAACCGAAAGATGCTGATGCAACCTGAGGTATTCACCAATCTCGATGGCACAATTCTACACAATGGGAATAAATGAGCTGAAGTCGACCATGTGAGAAATTGTTGGATTACCAGTCAATGATGTATATCGTTAACCAATGCGAGACAACCCACCAATAATGAAAATGAGTGTCAAGGTGCCCCAGTACAATCTGACAAGTGCGAATGAATGAGTTGAAGTCGAACACTTGAAAGAATCTACCAATCAGGAGGCAATAATGAATCCCCACTATCGATAGCGAAGAGTCTGCCATTGATGACTGCAAACCCTAAGGTACTGACAAAAAGACTCTAGACCTTATTCCCAGAGCAATGAGTCGGAGTCGATGGGAAAAGATCTGCTGGAAGGAAGGCATTAAGGCATCCCACATCAGTCCAGCGCGAGTGTAACCCGCATGCCAAGATTTGGAAGGAATCGGATGAAGTAGAGTGACGGAACCAAACCGAAGTACGTTTCTGACATGCACAAGATGAAGCTAGCGCACGGAAGAAACCCTCTGAACCAACCAATAATGAAAGCTGACACAGAGGCGAGATATCCACCGATAGGGTCAAATGGAAATCAAGGTATTGCACGAATCCCAAGTGTGATAATGTATGCTGACGTCGAACACAAGGAAAACCACTCAGTCAAAGACCCATAATGATGATCAAATGCTGAGCACAAGGTCACCTATCAATGATGGAAATAGGGCCAGGGTGCGGCTCTAGGTTTACTCTCAGAGCAATATGTCGTAGTCGATGAGAGGCAAACTCGCCAGCAAGAAGTCAATGGAGACCTTCTCAAACCAGCACGAGTAGAAGACCAAAACATCTGATGTGATAGAACAAGATACTGACAATACCGGGAAGGCCGACTGAATAATGAGTCAAGAGACACTGCAGAATGGCTGACTCTGGTTAGACTTACCTTGAACAAAATCATGACTCATGATGACCATGGCAGTAAAAAATGACACTGTATAAGTCTGTTATGCAGGAGGAAAAAACAAACTCTCCATATGATTGGAAGAGATAACCAATCGGGGGAGGACTGACCAGTGAAACAAGGCAAAAGCTGAACCTAGGTCAAAACTAAAACCATCCCAAATGAAGGAAATATATAAGTGTATGTGCTTTGTTCAAGGGCGACAAACTGACACTGTACTGCCATCAAATTACGAAGTAACATCCCGTTCCCGCTCTTTTTGTTATATTTGATTTTTTTCTCTTTTTCATATAATAAGCCTGAAAAAGAATAAAAGAATGCAATGGTACAATGGATAGAACGAGTATCAAGAAACAGATGCACTAGTTCCTGGGATAGGAACAATCCTATGCTCAATGCAAGGTGGCAGAAACTGGTCAGCGATACTTAAAGGAATGTTCCATCCATGGGTAAAAAGGGTGTCAAGTCGCGATAGCTAAGTGCATGCAATGGTTAACTTGTACAGACAGTCAAGGTCAAAATATGGCTTAAACATCGAGTCCAAATGAAGTCGGCTAAAGGCCAGGATAAACAAGTAGCCAATATGCAATGCAGTAATACAACTCAACAACACCAGGGAGCCTCTAGGGTAATAGCCAGAAAAATGATAGTGAGGAAGAAGAAGAATGAAGCTTCAACACATAAGTCATGGCAGGACTAAAGAGGACTCTCGAGCCTACATAAAACGCAGCATGGGAAACAATTGATAGCGAGGAACTAACTAGGAAGCCCATGTAAAGGAAGGCTCTACCACCAAGTCATGATTAAATAATCAGCGAGTGAAATGGGTGTAATACTCATGACCTGATGGGATCGACCCTATGGCAAGTGATCAGAATGGAGGCTAGTATGCAAAATGCAATGGAAAGTGGATTTCCTAACCTATATGCCAGTTTTAGTTTATAAAAAAGAGATTTCAAGAAGACCAATTGAACTATCTGGTAACTAAGTCAAACAAACTCTGAATTTCAAGTATAACTTCAACAAAATGCTCAAAGCCAACCATGCCACTCTCGCAGCGGGGCTTTATACGAGCAAAAAGGAAGACAAGAAACTCAATAAATCAACTCAGTACAATAGTATAAACTTGCAATAAAAACTTCAAAGAATCAAAAAGAGACTCTTCGAAAATTGCAACAAAACTAGTCTACTGAACATCAAGGAAACCAAACGCACCAAATAGGTAAAAAATCAAAATGCGTAGCAACACACAAGGAAAGAGTAAATGAGCAGGAGCTCTCTGTTCTGATTAAGCAGAACAACCAAGAATCTTCAAGAAAATACCTTGGTACTCAAACCAAAATTGCAAACGTAACAACCAAAAATTTCACCAACCGAGAGAGTCTTCACACAAAGGAGAGAGAGATAGACATATAAACACTTTAAACACAGTCCAGAGATTAAAAAACACTGTAGAAATAGGTCACCACAGGCAGACAAGACCAGAAAAGCTAAAAACCAAAATTTCAAAATTTTCCCCCAGGCATACGCGCTCTTACAGTTTTTCAACCAGCGTGTATACGTGACTATGGCAAAGGAAACCCACGTATATTACCCACTCACCTTTGACAAATAGCGTGTATACGTGATCGTGCGTAGTGTTTTCCATGACAGCCCCTCATTTAAATTTTCAATCTTCAATTCCTTCCCCCTCAACCTTCAAGTTCCCTATCCTGGCTTAATGCATTCATTTTTCTGACTATGGCCTATCCCTCACCCCGAAAACACACCAGAAAACATTACGGGCGCGTATCCGAAATCATAAGGGGTCTATCCCCTTTAGCCGCAGCCCCCTGTATCTTACTGTACACATGACCAGAGCCCATGACTGTGTGCTAAGTCTGAAAAGCGCCTAACGCACATGTTCATCGGGCGCGTTCCATGCCGACCGATTAAACATAAATCGACGACCCATAGTTCTATTCGCTTTGGTGGTCCCCGCGCTTTCAAAACTGGCTGATTATTTCGCACCACTCATCTGAGGCAGGTGGTATTCCCCCTTCGGCCAGCGATTCCATACGCTGCGCGACAAGTGTCCCTCTGTACGTCCCAAAACCACTTCTATTTTGCGCGTTATTGTTCGATCAATGGACATGCAACGAAATCTATGTGAGCCGTTCGATTTACAAAGCATCATCCGAAGGTCGTCTTGCTTGGAAGTTGTGCATGAGTTAAGCCCAATGTATCGCGCCCATGGCCCACCATTCCATTTCCCTCGATACATTTGTAGCCGTAGATCATACTTTGAAATCGAATGGTCGGTATTGAAATTCCCCGTCGGTTGACCGAGTCCGCCCCCACATCACCCCTTCCGTGTGATCTCTTGTAAGCCCACATGTCATTCACGTTCACCTCCACCATTTCCATGCATCATTTACGCGTCTATGTTGTCTGTTTCCGTCTCGTTCACACAGCGTTGTCCCACTGTGTTTTCGGTGTCACCCTTCATTCCTCCGTCACCCTGCTTCTCCTCATCGTTTCACTCAACCCATATCACTATCTCCGCAGTCATCACCGCCCTCATCGTCCCCGTCTGGTTTTCTTTAATGTGTTTGTGGGTTTTACAGGTGTCACGTGCCGGAGAACTATCATAACTTGCGGCCACCATCACAGAAGCCGAGAACGCATGACAGGACCAGGTTTCAGGAGAAAAATTTGTGAAGAAAGATCCGGGAGCCGCTATGATATGTCAAACATTAAATGAAGCAGGGGTTAAAATCTGTTGAGCCCTTCGGGAATTTCAAAATGCAAATTTTACAGATGGAGATATTAATTGTCGCGGCAAACAATATCAATGAAAGATCCCAGGAATGCAGTGTCTGGCATTGAAGAATTTAAATTCCAATTCAACTTTCAGAAGGCAAAGAGTACAAGTGCACCAAAATCATATCCTCCAGGTTTAATTTCAATAGATTTTTCTCTCGGGGAGGTACAGATTGCTACATATTTTATTCTTCATGTCTTATCCCTGAAGAAATTTGCACCCATAGCATTTATTCCATAGAGCAGCAACAGAGTACTTACAGCAGTCTAGAGCCGTCAAATAGTATGGGCGCGAAATGTTTCCACCATCTTATTTTAATGGAATAATTAACTGTTTTCACCTACCTCTTTTATTAGCTTCCCTACTCCCTCTTCTATAAAAGGGAGGAAGAAAGACATTTTAAGGGTTCCAGACTTTTATCAGAAAATTGTGTTGTGAAAGGCATTTTGTATACATTTTGTAAAGCCTTTGTATCGAGGCTCAGAGCCCGTAGGGTCTCAGTGATGAGGAGTTCTATCTGTAATGAGGATTCTGGTCTTTGGTATTTCACAGTAGGTACTTTTCCTTATGTGTTTAATACAATATTCCATTTTGTTAGGACTCCGTCTTGTATGTCACAGGAGATTGATTCTTCTTCAAAACCCTGTTTTGAAGAAGAAATCATTAAATGTGTTTTTTAGAATATGTAATTTTTCAAAATGCTTCAAATTCTCCAGCTCTTCAAATGGCAGCAGCTCTTGTCCCTGCAAAAGCACAAATAGAAAGAACATCATCAGCAATCAGAAACAAAACAGAGTGTTGCATCCAAAAGCCAGAAATGATGGAACTTGTATCAGCTACAAATATGACGGAACAATTTGCAGCTTTGGGTGCTATTGCCCAAAATGCCGGAGATGCACGAGATGAAGTTTTGTCTGATTTCTATCAAAAGTGGAAAGAAGATGCCTTGGTGATCACTAAGTGGCTTGCATTGCAAGTTGTTTCTGATATCCTGGGAAATGTTAAGAATGTACAACACTTATTGGAGCACCTTGCTGTTGACATTCGGAAACTTAACAAGGTTTATTCTGATGGTGATGATGCCACAAGTGGATTCGGTGGTGTATCTTCTGATGAAGAAGCTCAAGATGATAGAAGAGTCCGCAACATTAGTGTTAAACTGGAGTCTTGGATGAAAAAGCAGCTGCTACTCAAGCTATTGGTTTGTTTGCGCTTCACAAAGAGTGCATTTACACCCTACTTCGAGGAAGCATTGAGGATTTTCCAACATTTACTAACAACAACCCGGGAGGCCTTTCCAAGCTCAAATCAGCTGTCCCCTGAAACTAAGCATGTCCTTGACACAGTGATGGATCTCTATATCAGGGTTATGCGTGAAGATGATGACAAGGAAGTAGTTTCCAAAGCATGTATGTGCACAACAGAGGTCATGACATCGTTTGGTTACAGTGCAATGGAACCCTTTTCAATAGCTTTATCTGAAGCAACCTTAGAGTTATTGGGTCAAAAAGCTTGTTGTCAACAAACTGATGATAGGTTGGAAAAAATTTTAACTATTGTCTTGCAATCCCTAAAGGATCCAGACCATATTGTACGTGGAGCAGTATCTTTCTCATTGGGACAGTTTGCAAAGCATTTACAGCCTGAAATCGTGGCACATTATGAAACTGTTCCTCCTTGTATTCTGGATGCTCTAGGGGATGTGTCGCTGGAAGTGCAGGAAAAATCATACTATGCATTGGCTGCATAAGAAATCGTCGTGAATTACAAGAGACACGCATGTCTACAATTGGGTCTGCTGCTGTCGCTGCAGAATTGGTTTTCGTTCCATATGCCAAGGGTGTTCTAGAATTAATGAAGATTTTCATGGTGCTTACCAAAGATGAAGATCTTTGTGCACAGGCAAGAGCTACTGAGCTTGTAGGAATAATTGCAATGGCTGTTGGACGGCCAAGAATTGAGCCAATATTACCTCCTTTCGTTGGAGCTGCTATTGCTGGCTTTACTTTGCATTTCAGTGAGCTTCGGAAATATACTCATGGTTTCTTTAGTAACATAGCAGAGGTTATGGGTGAAAGATTTACACAGTCCTCGTGTTGTTCCTTTGGCATTTTGGAGGCGCAAGCCACACTTGGGCGCATGCGACCCACTTGG
The DNA here is from genome assembly GCA_034641835.2 of Pinus albicaulis. Taxonomy (NCBI): domain Eukaryota; kingdom Viridiplantae; phylum Streptophyta; class Pinopsida; order Pinales; family Pinaceae; genus Pinus; species Pinus albicaulis. Next base: position 13,143 of record JAXQQM020083225.1, on the reverse strand, counting down.
CTCAAATGCGACCCACTTGAACGCACAGCAACCCAGATCAATCAAAACACCTGGAGATTGCAAGAATGCATATCTTTGATGTATGGATTGACTTTGTCAATCTTCGATCTGAGACATATGTAGAGTGCATATGTACCCGAATGGGCCGCGTAAGAGAAAATAAAACACAGAGAAAAGGTTGCTCATGAAGCGCGATATATTTTTTTGTGGAGTATTCAAAGTGCTGACAATGAACATCTTTGCAATATAAATAATAAGGAAGAGGTGCATGAGTGTCAGTGGACAGGTGATGGAGACCCTGCGGTTGCTTTTGTGCATTATTGATTATAAACTTCAGTTACAGAAATGTGTGCGAGGAAGAAGGCTTGGAAAATTTTTGATGCTTATCGCACGCAAGAACCAGATGAAGGCAGTAATGCTTACTGTTCAGAAAAGAAATATATCTGCAATGAATTTCTACACTAGCAAACTAAGATACATAATTTCCAGCATATCACCATCACGAGTAGATCCACTGATCGGAGCAGAGAAGAATTTGGCGCACATCCTTGACACCTGGCCCTTCACTTCAGCCAAAATAAACAAAGACATCTGTTACCAGAAGAATAGGATTCGTATTCTTATCTATGACCTCAGTTAGTCACACAATAGGGTCTGCGCTCCAATTTTTAGTCTTTTTGGTTAGAGAATTTCGAGGAGAAAGTGGTTCTTTGTTCTATTTATGTAACTTCAGGTGAAACAGCGCCCAGGTTTTTGGGTTGATCTGTTTTCTCCTACAATAGTTTATTTAATGTATTGTAAGAACATTTGGGGAGGAGAGATTTCTGAGCGCTGGTGTAGGAGAGAGAACAGAGCTTCATTGTATAGATTTTGACAGAGATTTTAATTAAAAATGCAGCTCTGACCCCTGAGATTCCCATGGTATGAGATTTAACATTTGTGTCTTATTTTGTTTCATATGTAGCCTGTTATATGTTTATGTCATTTCATGATCGTTTCCATTTGAACAAATGAAGTGTTAAGGTAGAATTCATAATTTATATGCTCTGCCTTTAAGTTTGTTCAAATTTAGTGTTTTCTTCTGTTTGACAAGGATTCATCTACTATGCCCTTGTCAACTTCTCAGCAGTCCAGCCATTCCATTTAATCTCAATTTGATGTTAAACTTCATGCTTACCTTGCCTCAGGAGATAATCTGTGTTTTTCATTTGATCTCTGCTCTCACTGTCTTTTCCCCACACAGCCCAGAAAACCCCATTTACTAAAAAAACCCTTTTCTATCAGTTTACTAGCCTAAGATCGGTTATGCTTTTGGTCATCTCAGCCCTTCTGAAAACCTTTTGCTGAGATAGACCCGGAGAGAGCCCTCTCCTGTCCTCGTAGGGCTAGCTACGAGGCTAAGGTTGGTTTGATGTTGCCTCGAGTTTTGCCTCTTTCAGCCTGTGGCAGATTCGAGCGCTAACATAGTGGCGACCATACTGGGGAAGATCTTTCCCCGGTAAAGGATAACAAAGTTGCAGATCTGATGCTGATGGTGGACAGCAGTCAGACACATATGAAGGCTGAAACATTCACCCGGCGACTCCAGCTCGATCCAGAGATTCCAGTGCTCGCTGATCTACTCATGCAATGGTAGGGTATGTGGCAAACCCTGCACTGTGTGAAGCTGTAAAAGAGGTTAGAGATCAGTTAGCAGATTTTGAAATTAATGAAGAATTTTTCAGTGTCTTGCTTCAATGTTTGAAATCTTCGAAGTTTCCTCTTGAAGCTAAAACTTGTGTCTGTGAGTTAGTTGTTGAAAGAATTGAGAAGGAGATTCAGTGTTTAAATGATCAGATCCAGTCATACGATTTCCGAGACCCCAAAAAGTTCTTGGAAACTCTTCCTCCTTCAAAACAAGACACAATAGAGCTGCCTACAGATGTTTGCATTGACAGTGTGCAGCTGGAGGTATGTATTGCAGAGTTGGGGCAGCAAGCAGAGTCTGGCTTTTGTGATCCCATTGCAACATATATGGAAATGTTTTTCAGTTTGACTGATAGATCAAGCTGTCTTATACATAGCCAGATTCATTACGTGCATGAAGGGCTGCCAGCAATTACATCTGTGTCCTGGTGGAAGCATTCTCAAGCGGCATCATTCTCAGGTTTACTTGAATGGTTGATCTGGCATTACAGTATTACCTGATCTATTGTTTTTACAGCAGATTAGGGTAGACTTTGTAAATAAATAAGCAGCGAAAGGCAGCATTTTGTTCCAGTTTCATTGCAGCCTTAGTTTGAAAGCCAGTTTTTCAGTTATTTCAGTCTTGAGATCGAATCAGTTTGAGTTCAGTTTCAGTTTGAAAAATTGAGTCAAGAGTCGTGTTGATTTGTCAAATAATGATTCCATAGCCCAATGGATAGAGGCACTGTCTGCTCTCCCAAAGATCTGCTATTCTTGGCACCTCCAAGAAGCGGCAGCTGCCATCCCCATTGGAGCCAATGTTAGACTCCGTCTTGTTAGCCCGCTGCAGTCAAATTCACCAAGGTTCATCTCTTGTCATTTGCAGTCACTGATGTTACTCTGGTCCAGAAAAGAGTCATTTTAATTCTTGAGCTCAGGGTTTTGTTTGCAGACTAGAGGAAGGTTCAGTAGGTGTTTATTTCAGGGATGTCATGGTCAATAATGAGAGATTGATTCTTCTTCAAAACCCTGTTTTGAAGAAGAAATCATCAAATGTGTTTGTTTAGAATATGTAATTTGTCAAAATGCTTCAAATTCTCCAGCTCTTCAAATGGCAGCAGCTCTTGTCCCTGCAAAAGCACAAATAGAAAGAACATCATCAGCAATCAGAGACAAAACAGAGTGTTGCATCCAAAAGCCAGAAATGATGGAACTTGTATCAGCTACAAATATGACGGAACAATTTGCAGTTTTGGGTGCTATTGCCCAAAATGCCAGAGATGTACGAGATGAAGTTTTGTCTGATTTCTATCAAAAGTGGAAAGAAGATGCCTTGGTGATCACTAAGTAGCTTGCATTGCAAGTTGTTTCTGATATCCTGGGCAATGTTAAGAATGTACAACGCTTATTGGAGCACCTTGCTGTTGACATTCAGAAACTTAACAAGGTTTATTCTGATGGTGATGATGCCACAAATGGATTCGGTGGTGTATCTTCTGATGAAGAAGCTCAAGATGATAGAAGAGTCCGCAACATTAGTGTTAGAACTGGAGTCTTGGATGAAAAAGCAGCTGCTACTCAAGCTATTGGTTTGTTTGCGCTTCACAAAGAGTGAATTTACACCCTACTTCGAGGAAGCATTGAGGATTTTCCAACATTTACTAACAACAACCCGGGAGGCTTTTCCAAGCTCAAATCAGCTGTCCCCTAAAACTAAGCATGTCCTTGACACAGTGATGGATCTCTATATCAGGGTTATGCGTGAAGATGATGACAAGGAAGTAGTTTCCAAAGCATGTATGTGCACAGCAGAGGTCATGACATCGTTTGGTTACAGTGCAATGGAACCCTTTTCAATAGCTTTATCTGAAGCAACCTTAGAGTTATTGGGTCAAAAATCTTGTTGTCAACAAACTGATGATAGGTTGGAAAATTTTTTAACTATTGTCTTGCAATCCCTAAAGGATCCAGACCATATTGTACGTGGAGCAGTATCTTTCTCATTGGTGCTCTTGCAAAGCATTCTGATAATAGTGGCACATTATGAAGCTTGTTCCTCCTTGTATTCTGAATCTACAGGGATGTGGCAGTGGAAGTGGGAAAATCATCTTATGCATTTGGCTGCATAAGAAATCGTCGTGAATTACAAAGACACGCATGTCTACAATTGGGTCTCTTCTTTGTCATTGCGGAGTGGTTCCACCTCTGAGATTAGAATTAATGAAGATTTTCATGGTGCTTACCAAAGATGAAGATCTTTGTGCACAGGCAAGAGCTACTGAGCTTGTAGGAATAATTGCAATGGCTGTTGGACGGCCAAGAATTGAGCCAATATTACCTCCTTTCGTTGGAGCTGCTATTGCTGGCTTTACTTTGCATTTCAGTGAGCTTCGGAAATATACTCATGGTTTCTTTAGTAACATAGCAGAGGTTATGGGTGAAAGATTTACACAGTCCTCGTGTTGTTCCTTTGGCATTTTGGAGGCGCAAGCCACACTTGGGCGCATGCGACCCACTTGGCTCAAATGCGACCCACTTGAATGCACAGCAACCCAGATCAATCAAAACACCTGGAGATTGCAAGAATGCGTATCTTTGATGTATGGATTGACTTTGTCAATCTTCGATCTGAGACATATGTAGAGTGCATATGTACCCGAATGGGCCGCGTAAGAGAAAATAAAACGCAGAGGAAAGGTTGCTCATGAAGCGCGATATATTTTTGTGCGGAGTATTCAAAGTGCTGACCATGAACATCTTTGCAATATAAATAATAAGGAAGAGGTGCATGAGTGTCAGTGGACAGGTGATGGAGACCCTGCGGTTGCTTTTGTGCATTATCGATTATAAACTTCAGTTACAGAAATGTGTGCGAGGAAGAAGGCTTGGAAAATTTTTGATGCTTATCGCACGCAAGAACCAGATGAAGGCAGTAATGCTTACTGTTCAGAAAAGAAATATATCTGCAATGAATTTCTACACTAGCAAACTAAGATACATAATTTCCAGCATATCACCATCTCGAGTAGATCCACTGATCAGAGCAGAGAAGAATTTGGCGCACATCCTTGACACCTGGCCCTTCACTTCAGCCAAAAATAAACAAAGACATCTGTTACCAGAAGAATAGGATTCGTATTCTTATCTATGACCTTAGTTAGTCACGCAATAGGGTCTGCGCTCCAATTTTTAGTCTTTTTGGTTAGAGAATTTCGAGGAGAAAGTGGTTCTTTGTTCTATTTATGTAACTTCAGGTGAAACAGCGCCCAGGTTTTTGGGTTGATCTGTTTTCTCCTACAATAGTTTATTTAATGTATTGTAAGAACATTTGAGGCAGTGTGAGGGAGAGATTTCTGAGCGCTGGTGTAGGAGAGAACAGAGCTTCATTGTACAGATTTTGACAGAGATTTTAATTAAAAAATGCAGCTCTGACCCCTGAGATACCTGTGGTATGAAAATCAACATTTGTCTCATCCTTTGTTTCATATGTAGCCTGTTTTGTGTTCATGTCATTTCATGATCGTTTCCATTTGAACAAATGAAGTGTTAAGGTAGAATTCATAATTTATATGCTCTGTTTTTAAGTTTGTTCAAATTTAGTGTTTTCTTCTGTTTGACAAGGATTCATCTTCTATGCCCTTGTCAACTCCTCAGCAGTCCAGCCATTCCATTTAATCTCAATTTGATGTTAAACTTCATGCTTACCTTGCCTCAGGAGATAATCTGTGTTTTTCATTTGATCTCTGCTCTTGCTGTCTTTGCCCCACACAGCCCAGAAAACCCCATTTATAAAATAAAAAAAAACCCTTTTTTATCAGTTTACTAGCCTAAGATCAGTTATGCTTTTGGTCATCTCAGCCCTTCTGAAAACCTTTTGCTGAGATAGACCCGGAGAGAGCCCTCTCCTGTCCTCGTAGGGCTAGCTACGAGGCTCGAGTTTTGCCTTCTTCAGCCTGTGGCAGAATCGAGTGCTAACAGTTACCATTGTTGAATTTGGTCTTGCCAATATGAAAAATTAGAGGGACCTAACACATACATGACTGTGTCAAAGTCTATATCGACGACTGTTACACAGTATTTTGTCATCATCCCTGAAATCGCCATCCCGCACATTGGAGGGCCATTTTAGTGACTTATGTATATTTTCATACCTTTCTAAAAGTGACATTGCATTCCTTGGCATGTCAAGAACATTTCCTCTGTTGATCACTTCTCAAGCAGACTCTTAAAAACATGTGTTTCTGGGTCGGCACTGGTAGGCAGTTATGGCCTCGTGCCGATAGGGAAATTAACACTGGACCCCGCGCCCATTGGCACGCTGTCTCAGTGTCTTACCTGTGCTGCACTATTTTTGGATTTTTTTTTAAGATTGAAGCGAATTTTCCATTCCTAACTAATTCGTGGGCAGAGTCATCATGGTTTTTTCGACTGAATAACGTCGAAATCCTCCCTTTGGCTTCTTGTTTCCTACATTTTTGAAACTCACCAAAGGGATAGGACCTCTCTTCCACCTTATGAAGGATCCCAAACCACCTCCTCCTTTCCTATAAATACATCCTTCTAACATGGTTTCAGCTAGCTGAACAGTCCTTACTATAGCTGGTGTGAAGAACAAGGTAGAGAGGAATCCATTGTCGAGAGAGAGTTTAGGCCCATTGCCTCACCAAGTCTGATCCTCGATGAATTCTTGAGATGTGTTTGACTAAACCCATCGAAGGAGGCTGCAATGTCAAGGCATTAAGGTTGTAAACTTCTTTTCTCTATCATTAATACATGAATGGTTTTTTTGTTCCAATTTTTTGTTCGATCATATGCAAAATATTTGATTCTCCTTGACCAATCGAATAGTTCTAAATGAAAATATGTTTTCATATGATGTCACCATTCACTTGATCCTTATGCAGGTGCACATACATTACCACTAAAGGACCACGACATGTGAAGACAAATATCAATGAATCGCTGCTGCAAAATTTAGCAAAAGCGTTGGACCAAGGTAGGCCATCTATCCCAGCTCATTTTAATTTATAAGCTAGGAGTCTGAAATTCTAGCTTGTTCCCTTGTTGCTAGAACCACTCCAGGGCTAGAGGAATTTCCTCTGTCCGCGGAGGGGATTTACCTACACAATAAGATGGTGACTCCATTGGGGAAGCTCGTTTTTCACCGTGTCAAGGGCATCACCCTCGACTCCCATGACGTTGACGATTGTTACATCTGTCCCAGTTTGGCCCACTCTCTGTGTGGCCTCGTCCGCACCGGCTGTTAGTAAAACTCAGTCATTTTCATCATCTTCTGTTGTTCGTAGGTCAACTTTTATCGATCCCACGATACCCGTTGGGCCCGCCGCGAGTGGATCACAGCCTCACATTTCGGGATTCCAACCTACTGGTAGTGCGCCCATCTCTTCTACTTCCATTCCTGAAGGTTTGACATTCAATTAGTACATGTCAGCCATTCAGTAGAATAATCACACCCCTCAAGGTTCTCAACAGCCATGAGCTCCTGTTAATCCTCTGCATCATTATGACGAGTACAAAAACCTCGTCTATTTGCCTTTGATTGACCCTAATCAGTTCAAATACCTACAAGGACAACCCTATGGTATGTTAGACTCCTATACCAATTGGTGTCATTTTTCATGATTGACTTGTTGAACTATGCAATATGTTCAAACCTTCTTCTTGTGCAAAGGTGTTCCATATTCTTAAAAAATCAAAAAATTTAAAAATTTAAAAAATTTAAAGAGGGTATACCCTAAAAGAAAAATCAAAGGGTGGAAAAATAAAATTGGCCAAAAAAGTGAAAGAAAATGAACCCCATCAAAAGAAAGGCCAAGGAAAGTGTGCAAGTCTAAATGCCACTACTTTTTGCTCTGATGTAATAAATAAAATTGTGTGCAGCTTGTCAAACTTTTGCCACAATTTATGAAGAGTCAAACTGTTTAAACTTGACTCATTCATTTTTCAATTTCATGCTGTAGAATAGAGAATAAATATCTGGCCAAACAGTTTAATCTTGGCAGATAAGTAGATAGGTAGTGTTAATAAAAGGCGCTCAACAATTTAATCTGAGCCCTTGGATGTAATAAGTGTAGACTTAGATAGGTTTGCCATGTAAAAGAAAAAGAAGATTGATAAGGGTTTTCCAGTCTAAGTGCACCCTAATAAAGAAGAAAAAATGGTAGAGTAAAGTAGGTAGGGTAGGTAGATGTTGTTGGAGAATTACATGTGATGAATGATGGTTCTAAAAGTGTTCAATTTTACTTTCATCACAAGTGCAAAGGCAGATACTACATTGGAAAAAGTTCACAACAGAGCAAAGTCAAATTATTAACTTCCCCTCTCATTTTCCCTAAACATTTCACTAATTTCCCTAAGCACTAAGGTATTTGAAGATTAAAGGGGCTCAAGGCATTTCCTTGACTTTTGGAGGGACCGAACCCTCGGCCCAATAATTGAAAAGACCTAAGTACTTGAAATCATCTATTATCACATTCATTCACCTCTCAAAATATTTTTCTAAGTAAAATCCCATTTTACTTAGGAAAATCCTTCAATATTTCATGAAAAGCCCTCAAAATCAATTTTATTCTAAGTCTAAGTGATGAAAGTATAATAACGCCATTTACTTTTGAATCTTCACTTTCTTGGTTATATTTAAGTATTTTGAGTTTACATTGTCCCTTGTCATATTAAATCTAATTTATATATTAACTCCCTATGAAAATCACCTTTTCCTATGTATATAATTCCTTTTCATATAATATTCCCAAAAAACCCATGTATTATAGCTATTTTAGCCAAAATTATTTTACTCCCACTTATTCAAGTGAAAAACCCACAATATACCCCCTTTTGGCTAAAATATAACATTAATTTTATTCCGCCCCCTATGGTAAATAAATCACATTGATTTAATTATCATATAAATAAAAAATATATTGAAAAACAATTTAAACATGTGTTATTACGTGTTTTGATTCAAAAAATAATATTTTTCCCGTATTCCCCGATTCCATTTAACCAAGGTCAAACTATGATCCCTTGTAAAAATCCCCGTTACACCTTTTATTAACCTTGGTTAAGTTTCAATTTTAAACCATTACCTACCCTCCGCTGCATAAAAGTATTAATTAATCCTTAAGATTAATTAATAACCAACACCGCCAATCAGAAGGCTCCCGAAATGATTATTTCATAACAAAATGTGTCGGGCCCACGCTATTAAAACTCTGTCAACTTCCTGTCTCGTCTACTGTCCGATCATCCGCTCCAAGATCGACGGTTGACGTTAATTCCGCTAGCCATCCCTTGCACGAGCGTTAATGCGCGAAATCGTAGTGGTTTTCAAATAGTGCAATGGCTACGTGTCGTGCGCTCTGTGGATTCGCTGCCTCCCCGTCATAAACAACCTTCCCTCAAAAGTGGTGCGGAAAAAACCTCTTACCGCCTATCCTTGGTGACGCGTCCATCGTACATGCTGATGTCGTTAATTAAAACCCGCCACCCTTTCGACTTTGTAAATAAAACACATTGCGTATGCGTCTTTTTCATTGTTCCGTGCGCAAGACAGTCTCCCATGAAAAATTCAAAAATCGACCATTGTAGACTGCTGACCGTTACTTTGCTGAAGAAAATCGCAGTCCAGTGTTCAAGAATTCATATGCTATAACCAGTACCTGTTTAATCACTGTTCAAACACCCTAGTGTTGCTCATTTTCACTTGATTGTACAGTAAAACCCTTTTTAACCCAGCTGCGCCACCTGAAGCCTCTGTTAACCAATTTGAGCATGGTTTACCTCCCAAAAATCATTCTAGATTCACTCCACAGACCTCTCAAAATGAAATGAAACCTTTTTGACCTCCCTTGTAAACCAATGCTTTATTAAAAATTTGTTTTGTTTTACAGGTGATCAGAAGACCACATCCTTGGATAAACAGTCTTAATACTAGTCATAAGACTTGTTTACTCCAAGAGTGTTATCAAATTTATTCAAACAAAGGTTAGAAAGCATAACAGCTAAAGAGTATCAGTGGTTAAAGTGTATCAGGTAAAAGTCAGAATGAAAGTTAATATGAAGTTACAGAGCAGTCAAAGGTAAACAGTAAAAGTAATTACAGAGGCAGTAAAATGGTAAAAAGAGGAAATGAAAATACTTTCACCAACATTGAAGTTTGTCTAAAGTGAAAGTAAAATAGTCAAAAGAACAAAAAAGTAAAAAGATGAAAAACACAACAAGAAGGAATATTTTTGCAGAAATTGCATGTTTTAGTCATTATTTTGCAGAAACTATTGTGATCAATACAAGATTAATTTTGAAAAAATGAAGGATTTTTATGTTCTTAATAGGACCATCTACAAAAACCTCTCTCACTTTTCTAACAACTATTATGGTTTTGGAAATATTAAACAATGTTGGAAAGCACTTTTTGCAGAAAATTCCTGTTAAGTCATCATTTTGCAGAGAGGATTTTGGCCAATAAGAAATACATATTACAAAACTGAAGGAGGTTTTTGTTCCTAAAAGACCCATATAAAAAAACCTATCTCACTTTTTTCACAGTGATTTCAGAATGAGAGATACATGTACATATTTACAGGCTATTTTTCAGACTCTGTAAAACTTTGTTTTACACATATTATTACAAAGCCTATTGTGCACAGCTGGAGAGGAATTTTAGGAAACGGAAAGAGGTTTATCTCCAAAACATATTATTCCACAATAACCTCTTTCACTTTTTACATATATATCACATATTGATAAATAAAAAGATATCATTGGACCCAAATTGTGCAGAATTGTTGGAGCAGAATGCACAAAGAAAGGAAGCAGTTAGTGACTTGGATGCCTCATCATCAACTAAGAGTTGGATCAAATTCGAATTCTCCTCTTTGTCATCACCTATCCATACAAAATAGTGCCAAATAGATGCATTAGTTTGAGTTTCCTTTACTTAAGTTCTATTTATGTAAAATAGTTAGAGAGATTTGTGAACTAATCTTGATATTTTTTCAAGATATTTTAGTTTAGAATTTGTATAAATACTTCACTCTTGGAAGTATTTTGGGTGGATTCTTCTACTTTGCTGTAACATTGAATTTTTGGAATAAAAGTGTTTTGGAGAAACTTCTTTGTGGCTTGCTGGATGATGATTTGAAGCTCAAGACTTTTTGCAGGATTCATGTGTTAGACTACAGTTCAATAAGTCTTTTCTATCCTATGTTTTAAGTTTTATGTCTGTTTATAATATCACTGTGTTCCATTTATGAATAATTTACATAAAAGAATAAATCAGAACTTACTTAAGTGTACTCTGATTTCAATTGTGATTATTCTAAATGTTTTCTTCTAAACTGGTTATAAGCAACAAATTCTTAATTGCTCTTGTTTCGCTGGTTTAAACATTTTGATTACTATAGTAAAGAATTCTTAACTGCTCTTTATTTGTAATCATTCACTTTCTTTCTTTGAACATATTGAAAGATTCTTAATTTCCTTTCATCCCTTCAAAATCCATTCCATTCACTTTAATTTCTAAAATTGTTCTCTGTTTGGCTATCTTGCCCTGCAAAGCCATCTTGTGTGTAGGATATTAATCCAGTAAAGCCATCCTTTCAAATCCATAGCCCAATGGCCTGAAATACTCAATCGTACCCTTAGTTAGCGGATTCCACCATTCAAATTCAAACAAAACTCTTGGACTTATAACTAGCCTAATATTTTCAAAGAACAAAAGCTAAATTTTAAAGAGAGAGCCCTCTCTGGATACAGATTGGCTAGATTCTATATCTGAAGGTTGGTTTGTGGTTACCTCGGATTTACTTTCCTTTTCCACAACTTCAAGGAAAACCTGAGTGATAACATGGTCCACAAGGACAACCCTTACAGGGACAACCTTTGGTCCAACAGGGAAAACCCTATGGTCCACAGGGATAACCTTATGGTCCACAAGGACAACCCTTTCAGGGGAAAACTTTGGTCCAACAAGGACAACCCTATGGTATTGCTGGTCAAACTTATGTTTAATAGGGAGTATCTTATATTCCTCAGGGAAAAATCTATCCATCACAAGGACAACCTTTTATGCAGTAGCACCAGCCCTACGTTCATCAAGGCCCAACTTTTGTACAACAAGGCCAACCCTTCACTGCTCGGTTGGTTCAACCTGGTCTTCAGGGGTAACCTGGATCATTCTAACCATCGGGCTAACCTCTTCCACAAGGACAACCCGGTGGCTCTCAGCATCCAGGCCAACCTGCACTGCAAGGACAGCCTATCCAACCCTAGCATCCAGGCCAACCTACACCGCAGGGGCAGCCTATTCAACCGTAGCATTCGGGTCAACCTGCACCCCAGGGGCGACCCGCGCAGCCTCAGGACACTACTTACATTCCTCAAGGTCAATGTCAGGTAGTGTATAGTGCGCACCAGGGCACTGCTTATATTCCTTAAGGTCAATCTCAGGTGGTATATAATGCACCTCAAGGCACTGCTTACATTCTTAAAAAAAATCCATGTGTTGCTCAGATAGGACCTCAGTGGTATGCTCAGAATCAATATCCTAGTCCTCAAATGGTGTATGGGCAGAATTATCAGGCTCATAACCCCTATGGACAAAATCCTCCAGGACAGAACATATGGGGAAAAAATTTCTCCCAACCTAGTTGGAATCCCAATACTGGTCTTTATGAAAGTCTGTAATGCCTTTCAATTTGCAATTACCTTTTCTTGCTACGTTTGAACTCCCTGATGTTTCAAAGCTGAAAAATGATCCTATCCTTAATAATCCATATTGGCCTCCAGTTCCAACTAAAATCCCTGGAAATTGTTCCAAATTTTATGGTAATTCTGGAGAATACCCCCAAGCGCATGTTATGACATATCATCTTTGGTGCTCCTCTAACTCTTGGGTTGACGATTCAATTTGGCTACATCTTTTCCAAAGGACTCTCACTAGTTCCGCTGCAAAGTGGTACATTGAACTCTCACGTGGCATTTTCCAAGATTTTAACTCTCTTTCTATGTCATTTCTTAGCCACTTCCAGTTACCATTTCACTATGAAACTAGGACGCACCTCCTCACATCCTTGAAACAAGATCAAGCTACTCATATCTCTGATCATAGTCATGAATGGAGGCGGCATCGTCGTTTGATCAAGTTTAGAATTCCTGATCAACTTCTAACTGATTGGTTCACTACCTCTTTTATCGGTTCGATTGCTAAGGAGATAACTATGGGAGCATGTGTTACTGAGGAACAAGCCATTGCGCATGCCCAGTACCTTGATCTTGTGTACTCTCAGCCCGACACATTGTATGAACTCTTTCCTGATGCTCCGCGACATGGAGCTACCAAAGCACCGACAACACCATCAGTCGATGGTATCATTGGTTCTGTGTCTTAGACTTCTCGAAAGTCTTCTCCAAATACTACAAAGCAAAAATATACTCCTTCCACTGATACTGCTTCTCATC